>OZ014521.1:291263403-291265903 GCA_963966055.1 Lathyrus aphaca | reverse complement strand
GACTTGTTGGACAAGAAATTTGTTAGGCCGAGTGCTTCTCCTTGGGGTGCTCCGGTGTTGTTAGTAAAGAAGGAGGATGGGAGTATGCGGTTATGCATTGATTATCGAGAGTTGAACAAGGTGACAATTAAGAACAAGTATCCACTTCCAAGGATCGATGATTTGATGGACCAATTGGTTGGTGCACGTGTTTTTAGTAAGATTGATTTGAGATCAGGATATTACCAGATTCGTGTGAAGGAAAAGGAGATTCAAAAGATGGATTTTAGGACACGGTATGGTCATTACGAATATTCCGTGATGTCATTCGGAGTTTCTAATGCACCGGGTGTGTTTATGGAATATATGAACCGTATTTTTCACGAGCAGTTGGATCATTTTGTGGTTGTGTTCATCGACGATATTTTGATTTATTCTAAGTCTCAAGAGGAGCATGAAGAGCATTTAAGGATTGTGTTACAGATTTTGAAAGAGAAGCAATTGTATGCTAAGTCGTCGAAGTGTGAATTTTGGTTGTTGAAAGTAAGTTTTCTTGGACATGTTATTTCCGATGGTGGTATTAGTGTTGATCCATCCAAGATTTATGCGGTAATGCAATGGGAAGTTCCTAGATCGGTTACGGAGATTCAAAGCTTTTTAGGCTTGGCGGATTATTATCGGAGGTTTATTGAGGGATTTTCAAAGTTGGCACTTCCGTTAACGCAATTGACTTGTAAGGGAAAAGCTTTCATTTGGGATATTCATTGTGAAGATAGTTTCATTGAACTTAAGAGAAGGTTGGCAATGGCTCCGATCTTGATCTTGAAAAATCTGACGGAACCATTTGTGGTGTTTTGTGATGCTTAATTGTTTGGGTTAGGTGGTGTTTTGATGCAAGATGGAAACGTTGTGGCTTATGCTTCAAGACAATTGAGGGTGCATGAAAAGAATTATCCTACGCATGATTTGGAGTTAGCGGCCATGGTGTTTGTTTTGAAAATTTGGAGGCACTATCTTTATGGTGCAAGATTTGAAGTTTTTAGTGATCACAAGAGTTTGAAGTATTTATTTAATCAAAAGGAATTGAACATGAGATAAAGAAGATGGTTAGAGCTTTTGAAGGATTATGATTTTAGTTTGAATTACCATCCGGGTAAGGAAAATATGGTGGCCGATGCTTTGAGTCGTAAGTTGTTACATATGTCCGCATTGATGATGAGAGAATGGGAACTTTTGGAGGATTTTAGAGACTTGAGTTTAGTTTGTGAAATGACGCCGAGAAGTGTGAGACTTGGTATGCTACATGTTACGAAAGATTTTCTTGCACCGTATGTGAAAAGCAAAAGTTGGATTTGAAATTTGTTGATTTGATGATGAATGAGAATGAGGATTTCAAGGTTGATAATTTTGGAGTTTTGAGATTTCGTGGTCGTATTTGTATCCCGATGATGTGGAGTTGAAAAAGATGATATTGGAAGAGGGACACCGAAGTAACTTAAGTATTCATCTGGGAGAAAGTAAGATATATCAAGATTTGAAGAAGATCTTTTGGTGGTCCATATTGAAGAGGGATGTAGCTCATTTTGTATATGCGTGTTTGACTTGTCAGAAGTCTAAGGTAGAACATCAGAAGCCTGGTGGTTTGATGCAACCGTTGGATATTCCGGAATGGAAATGGGATAGTATATCGATGGATTTTGTTACGGGATTGTCGAATACGCAAAGAGGTCATAATGTTATTTGGGTGATTGTTGATAGGCTTACTAAATTTGCTCACTTTATTCCAATTGATAGTAGTTATCCTTTGGAGAAGTTAGCCGAGATTTATGTTTTTGTGGTTGTAAAGTTGAATGGAGTTCCTAGGAGTATTGTATCGGATAGAGATCCTAGATTTACATAGAGGTTTTGGGAGAGTTTGCAAAAGGCCTTGGGTTCTAAGCTAAGATTGAGTTCGACTTACCATCCGCAAACGGACGGTCAAACCGAGAGGACAATTCAATCCTTGGAGGATTTATTGTGTTCTTGTGTGCTAGAGCAAGGTAGTGCTTGGGATGGTTATTTAGCGTTGATTGAGTTCACCTAAAATAACAATTTTCATTCAAGTATATGTATGGCACCATTTGAGGCTTTGTATGGTCGGAGATGTCGAACACCTTTGTGTTGGCATGAAACCGGCGAGAGAATGGTAGTTGGACCGGAGATTGTACAACAAATGACGGAGAAGGGGAAGTTTATTCAGTAGAAGATGAGAGCTTCTCAAAGTAGAAAAAAAGAGCTATCAAGACAAGCGAAGGAAAAATCTTGAGTTTCAGGAAGGCGACCATGTGTTTTTGAGAGTTACACTAGTTACGGGTGTGGGTCGTGCTTTGAAGTCAAAGAAGTTGACTTCTACTTTTATTGGACCGTATCAGATTACTGCAAGAGTTGGTGTTGTGGCTTACCGTATGGCGTTGCCACCTAATCTTTCGAATTTGCATGATGTGTTCCATATTTTGCAACTTCAGAAGTATGTTCCGGATCC